>CAKAOJ020000075.1:2072500-2095000 GCA_916701645.2 Sebastolobus alascanus | reverse complement strand
CGTCGATGCGAGCCGACTGGCGGCGTCGCTCCGCTGACGGTGAACGGGAGCTGGCAGCACGACTCAGCTTTTAACAGCCATTTTCTGCTCCGTCACTGCCAACAGAAAAAAAGCTCACCGCTCTCTCTGTTCATCAGCTGAGGAGGATTTCATGCTCTCGTTTCCTCTCAACAGATGTTCCTCTAATTTCCCTCCAAACAACTAAATCCACTTTTACATTTATGATTCTAACTGTAGTTAATGAACATTATTAATAGTCTTCAGAATGTGGAAGCAGTTCTTGTTTATGGTGTTTTACCAAAGAATCAAATCAAAACTTCACTTCAAACAAAGGAACTACAAAACATCATCATTCACATCATATTAAAGAAGTTTAGGTCAGAAAAGATTTTCTCTGTTTTACTGTCTTTGATGTCTTTTAGCCATCAGTGGATAAAATGAGTCTCAAGGTATTTGTACTATTCAATCAAAAATAAAACTCAGGATTTTAAATGCTGCATCTTTTGTGCCTGAAAGTCCAATTTGACTCCAGACAGCCACAAGACCCTGGATGTTGTTCCACTGAGGCTCTAAAAAACAGGGAGACAGTCATTTTTAATACGTTTTGTCCAAAAGTTTCTTGGCTCTCTGGAGTTAAAAGGTGTTCGTAAAAACATTTGTTTGATTCGGGGGAAACTTTATCTTTCAAGTCGACCTGAAGTTTGAATTTTCTCACTTTTAATTATAAAGAAAACAATAAACGGTATAAAACAGTTTGGGACATATTTGGGGAAACAGCGTCTAAACCTCCATGACAAGTTTCAAGCTCTTTATTGTCGTTGGCGATGATAAGTCGACGTAGACGGTATATATGAAGTGGACGTAGTCACCGTGACATCACCCATTGGTCTGTGGACTACAGTAACCATCTCCGCTGAACTGAAACCAAAACTATGTATTGAAAACACACTGTGAAAGGGTTAAAGTTGTAAGAAGAAAACACGGACAACTCCCAGACCGGACAACGCCGTGGTAGCGACCTGTCAATCACAAGGTAGCCCCGCCCTAAAGCATCCCCTGCTTTATGGTCTATCTGACTCTAAATGGGACCATAATTTACTAAATGAACATCATGCTGTATTGAAGAAGACTGTAAACTAGTGATTGAGACTATAAACTCATGTTTACAATGTTTACTGAGGTAATAAATCAAGAGAGAAGTAGGCTCATTTTCTCATAGACTTCTATACAACCAGAGGAGTCGCCCCCTGCTGGCTGGTAGAGAGGATGCAGGTTTAAGGCTCTTCATCTTTGGCTTCACTTCTCAGACCTGGAGGTTGCCGCCTGGTAGAAACTCTCTAATCTGGAAAAGAAGAGAACGAAATTCCGGGAGACGTGGTTCATTTTTACATTTCTTTTTTAGTCTTTTAAAACATATTTTCCTGCAGTTAAAATAAGGTAAAGTGATGAGAAATTGCACATATTCGAGACATTTTTCGAGACACACTTTACTCTAAGACACTCACACAGAGTCAGTCATGGCTGCTGTATCTGAGTGTTTCAGTGTTGTAGCTGTCAGAGAGACATTCAGCTCTGACAGCCTGCAGAAACACCAGCTGCATACTATGTGAGTGTGTATGTGTGTGTTTGCAGATCCATCCTCTCTCTCTAAAACCTCCCAAACTCAAAATATTTCCAAATCCTGAGCTGCCAATCAAACTTAGTAATGTGTTGTGTGTGTCGTTGTTCTGTGTGAATGTATTCTGCCTCAGTACCTCTGTGCATTCACACTTCAACTCTGCCCAGTTGGTGTTTTGTTGACCTGTTTTCTTATAAATAGCAGCAGTGGGTTGTGCTGCTGTTCAGGTGTTTAGAGCCTAAAATGCTTCCTGACAGTTTGTCCCGAGAGTTTTTACCGTCCAATCTGTCCCGTAATCATCATCTCTGACCTCATTTTAAAAATAACTGCTGCTCACTAACACATCAGGAAACCACTTTAGTATTGTTGGATTCCTACTGTACCTCTAAAGGAGCAGGTTTGTCCTCCGAGGATCTAGTGAAACCTTTGACTTTAACGCTGCATTACATGCTAGCATGTTGCTCTTTCATGATTTTTAATATGTAATTTATTAATTTCTCCGTTTACTTGACCATCTTATTTAAACTTTATTGTACAGTTCATCATTGTTTTGATATTGTAAGGAAAGTAAACACTTCCTTGTCCTAAATCCACAACTTGCGGCGTCCCCCAGGGAAGCGTCTTAGAGCCACTGTTCTTATAATTATTTATCTTTATGCAGACGATGCAGCACTGATCACATGAGGATAAGGAGTAGAGAATATTTTGTGTTGAAGCGTGTCTCTCAGATTATAATCATTCCCTACATTTATAGGAATCTAAGGCCGTTCTGTTTGGATCGTGAATCTAGCTGAGGAAATATTTAGTTTAGGTGTGTCAGTCACACTTGCAGCAATGCGTAGTTCAATGCAATTTCGACTCTTCTGCTACCTGCTTACACAGCAGTTCCCCAAAAACTCATCAAAAACAAGCTTCAGATTTCTCAAAATCAGATTATTAGGGTTATTCAAATTGAGTTAACTCACTTATTAACATTGTAAAGAATGCTCGTCTTAGTAATTTAACCAACTGTGTCAAGTTTATCAGACTAACTAATGTTAAACTTTTTAGTTTCATCTTCATTATTGTCAAGTTAATCTATCGTTCTAATCTTATGAGACGTGTGTGGTTTCGAAGACGATTAGCAACCGCTACAGGGAAGCTAACAGTGATCCAAACAGACTAAACTTATTTAAAACTCCTCAGAATAAAACCGGGTTTTGTGTGGGACTTGATTCTGGTATAAAATTAATAACTGACAAACTCCAAACAAAAATTATATTCACTTACTTTTAACTGCTACACAGACTTTGGAACTTTTGTGGCTCTGATGTGTTGATGTTCAGTTTCAAATTTGACTAAATCAAAGTCACTTTTTTTTCTCCTTTCCTGGTAAATTAATGCCTTTATATTAGGATGTGTTCAGACAGAAAGCAAAAGTTCTGTCATTTGCACAAATTGACTGATATCAGAACTTTTATGAAGTATGTAAATAAAACCAGAGAAGAGTTCAACTTGAAACATGTCCAGCTTGCGTGGATGCATCTTCACCTCGATCGGAACAGTCTCAGGCGAATTCGTGTCTTATGGCGCCCGCTCTTGTGTTTCCGTTGACTTTTTATGAAATAGCGCTGCCTCGAAAATTCAGCTTGTATTTATATGAACAAATGTTAACCCTTTTAGTTAATGTTGGTTCTACGTTGTTTTTTGTTTTGGTTTGGTGACAGTTCTTTCAGATTTTCCTTTTATTTGTTTGAGCTGCAGTGTGAACTAACGTGAGTCTTTCTCTCTCCCTTTTTCCATGTGTGCGTCCTCTCCTCGATCGTCCCTCCTCACCAGGTACGTTCAACCAAAACCTCCTTAACTCTTTGCTTCATGTGGGCTCAAAAACTCTGGCCCAGTTTCAACCCAGTAACCCTAGTCTGTGGTACCAGTAGGACGCCAGTAATCAGCTGTTGTTACGGCTTCTCATGGCGTTTAGATTGTTGACCAAATTGGGCCTAAAAATGCAATGAAGCATCTGTAAAGGTTGAGCTTTGGTCCGGTCCAGATCGGGCTCATCTCAAGACGGATGGGCTGAGTTTTGGTTCTGGAAGTCAGATTTATTTGGGCTTTTTGCTTCCATATTATTGTGCAGTGAAAATGTCTTCATACTTACTTTCTCTGCATATTGTTTCTCATCTGAAAACCCTATTATATGACTATTATGGTATGCATGTGCGTGTGCAGCTGCAGTGTTTGACCTGATTAAACCACCTCAAAGCTTCCACGAAAAATCAACTTTTGGTTGCAAATGAAAAACTTCTCTGTCTTTGTCTTCGCTCCTCCGAATGTAAAGTGTGACAGCGGTGAGGCTGCCAGCGCCGCTTAACTTCACTTCACTGAGCTTTAACAGCTAATCTGCCAGATGGTGAGTTGTACCGGAGCCGAGATGGAGAAATTCCCAGGTTAAGTTGTCTGAACACGACCCAAAAACAGGGAGCCAGCAGACAGCACACACAGGTGGGAGGCTTTACTGCGTCCTCGCCTCAGACGCCGCTGGGACAAAAACAAAAAAAAATCCAGAAAGTATTTGTGTTGTGGTTAAACAGCGAGGAAATCATCAACTGTTCCTCCAAACTGTCTCCACTGCTGTGAGTGAACATCTCCGGTGTCTCTGCCGTTCAGGGTTTTCACCATCTTTAAACCGTCTTGGCAGCCTTTAGGTTTGAGTTTTCAAAATGAGCGATTGATCCTGACAGCAGCTGAGTTTTCTCTTAAAGTTAAAATACAACATCTGCCGTCTCCAGCGGACGGATGACACCGCCCCCCCCCTCTCTCTCGTATCGATCTGCACAGTTAAAACGGAGGATTTAGAGGTTTTAGAGCCTTTCTTGTTCAGTCACATTGATCTGATGTGTGTCGGTAGTGTTTTGCAGAACGCCGAGGATGCGTCCAGATCTTTCTTCTTTTTGAGTTTTATTAGAAAGTCTGTTCTCCGTCTGCTCCAGAGTTCAGATGGATACCAGTTTATACTTTACAGAGATAACTGGGACAGGGCTGCTTCCCATAGTTCAGAGGTTCATTACTTTTTTGGGCTTTTTTTTAGACCTAGAAGTCATAATTGAAGCTATTTATTTTTAACTACGTCTGTCATAGTTTACACATTAACGCAACCACGGTTTTGAAGCTTCAAGTTCAGCATTTTAGCCGTCGCCATCGTGTTTTTTCCTTCATTATCTTGGTTTTTGACTGTCGCCATCTTGGTTTTCGTTTTTGGCCGTCGCCATCTTGGTTTTTGTCTGTGGCCATCTTGGTTTTTGTCCGTGGCCATCTTGGTTTTTGTCCGTGGCCATCTTGGTTTTTGACCGTAGCTGACAATGACTGATATGTTTGACTTCAGAACATCTCTGACTACATACATGCTGGATAAATTTTGAGATTTTCCAAAGTAAAAGTCCCTGGAAGTGAATGATTCAACTTTTTCCCTTCATGGTCTAGAGTTAAAAAAGTTAACAAAAATTGTAATAAATCGTAATATCGAATCGCAATAGTAAAAAATCGCAATACAAATCGAAACGGCACCCATATATGGTGATGGTATCGTATCAGGAGATAAAGTGAATCGTCCCAGCTCTACCTTCTAGTGTTTGAACGGAGTTTTATAAAAAACGATCAGGTTTTCTAAAGCCGATACTGATCAATTAAAACCGCCTGAATAGACTCTGAATGCTCGTCCTGAACTCCGCGGGGTTCCCAGCGACGCTCTAATCCCAGAGACGGGAGGCCGAGAGCGGATTACCCAGCAGCCCCTCTGTGTGGTTCTGTCCTGCTGGGTCGTCAGATTTCTAAATCAGATCTCCTGCAGGTTTAGACTGAGTGTCGCCGTCTCATCTCTGTCTCATCCCATCATCCGTTATCCTTTCCTTCCTTCCTTTCCTCCCTCCTTTGTTCCTCCATATATTCTCATTACTTCTATCCGTCCAGCCGTTTCACCTTGCTTTCTCCCTTCCTCTTCCTCCGATCCTCTCCTCCCAGCTTCTTTCCCTCTATCTTTTGGTTGCCACGGCAGCCACAGTCTCCCAGCATGCTCAGCAGGAGGATCAGACTGCTCGGCGGGACGAGCGTCTGCTGGTATCGTCTGCTGTGAATCAGAGCGTGATGCCACCGAGCAGAGGAGGCTGAGACTGTAGTGGAGAGATGAAGTGATGATGGAGGTGATGGAGGTGATGGAGGTGATGGAGGTGATGAAGGTGATGGAGGTGATGGAGGCAGACAGACTGCAGAAGTTTGATATGGAGGATCAGATAGAAGCAGGCAGGTCAGGACTCGGAGGAGTTTACCTGCTTCTGATGGTTGTTGTTGGGCGGCACGGTGGTGCAGTGGTTAGTGTGGGTTTACTCCGGGTTCTCCGGTTTCCTCCCACAGTCCAAAGACATGTAGGTTAGTGTGGGTTTTCTCCGGGTTCTCCGGTTTCCTCCCACAGTCTGAAGACATGCAGGTTAGCGTGGGTTTATTCCGGGTTCTCCGGTTTCCTCCCACAGTCTGAAGACATGCAGGTTAGTGTGGGTTTACTCCGGGTTCTCCGTGTCCTCCCACAGTCCAAAGACATGCAGGTTAGTGTGGGTTTACTCCGGTTACTCCGGTTTCCTCCCATAGTCCAAAAACATGCAGGTTAGTGTGGGTTTACTCCGGGTACTCCGGTTTCCTCCCACAGTCTGAAGACATGCAGGTTAGTGTGGGTTTACTCCGGGTTCTCCGGTTTCCTCCCACAGTCCAAAGACATGCAGGTTAGCGTGGGTTTACTCCGGTTCTCCGGTTTCCTCCCACAGTCCAAAGACATGCAGGTTAGTGTGGGTTTACTCCGGGTTCTCCGGTTTCCTCCCACAGTCTGAAGACATGCAGGTTAGCGTGGTTTTACTCCGGGTTCTCCGGTTTCCTCCCACAGTCTGAAGACATGCAGGTTAGTGTGGGTTTACTCCGGGTACTACGGTTTCCTCCCACAGTCCAAAGACATGCAGGTTAGTGTGGGTTTACTCCGGGTACTCCGGTTTCCTCCCACAGTCCAAAGACATGCAGGTTAGTGTGGGTTTACTCCGGTTTACTCCAAAGGTAGTCTGGATACTGAAGCAGTTGCAGAGGTCAGAGGTCACATGCAGGATGTCCAACATGTCCATGACACCTGGTGTACTACACACGGCCTCACTGTGTTCTCACCGTTCATATCTGGAGTCATTATGAGCTCAGATAACAGAATATTACACCAGTGATGGTCTGAATGAGTCCTGAAGCTTCTCTGTTTCATCAGTTCAACTCCTGTTTCTGCATAAAGAGCTGCAGCAGCTCTGCAGCCTGCAGGAGACACGTCAACACAATACACTGTGTGTGTGTGTGTGTGTGTGTGTGTGTGTGTGTGTGTGTGTGTGTGTGTGTGTGTGTGTGAGTGTAGAGTTTGGCAGGCGGTTGATTATTCCTGCTTCATGTCTACCTGCCTGCCCATGTGTGGCCTTTATTATGTTTGTCTCTGAGAGTGGGTGTGTGAGTTAGTGTGTGTGTATATTGTGTGTGCAAACAGACATCAACACACACTCACACAGAGTCAGTGTGTAGCTCTTGTTGTGTGCTGAGTATTTAAGAGCCAGCGGTGTGTCTGACATTATTGGAAGGACAAATTAATGGAGCTCAGATCTGATGTGTTCTCGGCTCTTCGCTCGGCTGCTCTGGACTGCAGTCAGTTTGACTGTGATTGTGTGTGTGTGTGTGTGTGTGTGTGTTTAACAGCTGTTAAACTGTGTTCAGTGTGTCTCTGATCTCTGTTACTGTCCACACCTTGTTTTTGTGGTGTGTCCCGTAGTGATGTCACAATACCAGAAATTTAGTAGTTGATACCAATACCAGTGAACTTCCACGATTCTGGGTACCAATTCATTACTACCTTAAAAAGTAGCTGTTGCCATCTTGTTTTTTGTCCGTCTCCATCTTGGTTTTTGGAGTCGCCCCCTGCCGGCTATTAGAAAGAATGTAAGACACTTCAGCGTTGGCTTCACTTCTCAGACTGCCTCCTCTGGACATGTTGTTACTTTAAGGATTGATTTTTCATTTTGAAGGTTTTCTTTGTTCTGCTGTTATCGCTGAGTTTTCATCCAATCATGTCAATACGTGTTTAGTGATGACGTGTCATAAAAGCGTGTTTGTTTGTAGAATTCTTTGACGTAAAGATGGAGCCAACAGATGATTAGACGGGCTGATGAATGGTGTTGTCTCCTATTGAAAGATCTCCACTTTGTGTTTGGATGAATCTGAATGAAGGCGGAGAGTCGAAGAGAAGAAGAAGAAGCATTCAGAGAAGCTCTCGACACAATAAATCTCCTCAAAATGAGCAAAAAAGTAATTTTCTCAAAAAAAAGCAGAGTGAGTCACCCTGTGGTCAACACACACACACACACACACACACACACACACACACACACACACACACACACACACACACACACACACGGTGACATTCAGTGTGTTGTCATCAGCCGATCTGTCTTTGTTAGCGCTGCTGTTCCCCGCCGGAGGATCGGCTTGTTAGTCTGAGAGATGTCTCCCAGCACCAAATGTCACGCTGTGTGTGTGTGTGTGCGTGCGTGCATGTGCGTGCATGTGTGTGTGCGTGTGCTACAACATATAAATACATTAAATATGTCGACAGGCGTACAGAGAGTCAGGTGTGTGTTTGATGATATATGATTATTCTCAGGTTAATTTATCTGATAAATATTAAAGACAAACAGATAAATCAGCTAATAATTAATCCTCCTAATGTTTAGCTTGTTGTCAACAAAGTATTAAAAGTAAAATAAAGAAACCAAACAGTTGCTCTAGTGAAACAATACAAAGCTGACATCTATCAGTGTTTTATAATTGATGATTGTGAATATTAATTAATTAATTAATGAATGAATGAATGAATTAATTCTAGTTGGTTAAACATGTCTGTTATATTCATAAATCTACACAGATCTGATGCTGCAGCCACAATAATCTAAACTGTGGCTAGTTTAGTCTGAAACGTCTGCAGCTTTTCTGCAGTAGATCCAGCCGGGCCTGTCGGGGGGGAAATTGTCCATTTGAGTGCTGTGAAAAAGAGCCGGTCCTGCTGTCAGACCCTTATTTAAGATGAGAGGCTCGGTTCAGTGTGGAGCCTCGGCTGGGCGCTGATGTGAGACAGAACACCTGTCATCAAACTGCACTTTGTAAAGTCACTATTTTCTCCTTCAGATCCTCGACTCTGGTTTTACTTCTCCATCTGTCCCGGTTGGTATCATTCAGATTCACCTTCTACTGGTGTGATCTGTGTTTCAATGTGTCCTGACTTCAGTTTAAAGGTGATGACGGGACAGATCTGATGACATGAGGGTCGTTATTACCTGTTATAACGCAGCTCGTTGGGGGAAAAGGGAGTCAACATAAAACCAGATATTCTTGGTAAAGTATAAAGTTATTTTATTTACATGGAGCTCAGATGGGACGACAGTTAAAAGAGGTGAAGCAGACTAAAGGAAGCAAGGCTTCAGGGTGCTGTTAAAGTCAAAGTAGAACAAAGGGAGGACTCTTAAAGCTACGAGTCTAACTTTCTCTAGAGGAGCCAAAACTGGAAAATAAAACCTCACTAACTAAAACTACAGACTAACAGCAGCGCTGCTCACTAGTGAACTAAACAGGGATTTCGGAGCGTTATTTAACCTCCTTCCCAACAAGCTAGTCTGACCTGGTTGGTACCGATGGATTCATCAGGTTTTATAGTTTCATATGATATCAGTATCTGACTTTTCTTCTGCCTTTCTTTTGGACATTTTCCAGACTTTTTTTCAAACTTTTTTTCAGACATTTTCCAGACTTTTTTTTGAAACTTTTTTTGGACAATTTTCAGACGTTTTATCGGACATTTAGCGTACTTTTTTAAAAGTTTTTTTCAGACTTTTTTCTGACTTTTGGAAAATTTTCAGACATTTTTCGGACATTTTATCTCTTATCTTTTTATTTGCTTTTTTCAGACATTTTTCAGACTTTTTGGGGACTTTTTTCTGACTTTTTTTCGACAATATTCAGACATTCTTAAGACGTTTTTCGCACATTTTATCTGACATTTTTCGTACTTTTTTGGCTTTTTTCAGACATTTTTCTGACTTTTTTCAGACATTTTTCTGACTTTTGGAATTTTTTTTAGCAATTTTCAGACATTCTTCAGACAATTTTTCATCTATATATCTATATATAGATATATAGATATATATATCTATATATAGATGTATAGATATATAGATATATAGTTGGAGAGCTTGAAGTGCACAATCACACACACATGATCCAGCAGACTGAAGGGATTTATTATTATATGACAGAAGGTTAAAGAACAGATTCAAACACACACCGTCTACATACGGCCAATACTGAGCTCTTATAAAACCCTGATCCCTACACACACACACACACACACACACACACACACACACACACACACACACACACACACACACACAGACAGAGTGCACTCTGGGTAGATAATCCGGTGTGTATGAGTCCAGTGTAATCCTGTCAGCAGCTCAGAGACCAACAGTCTAAAGTCCTGTTAGCGCCGCCTTCAGCCGCTAGAGGACTTCTTCTCTGGTCAGGTGACGCCACTCCTTCTTCTTCTTCTGTGGTGTTGTAGTTGTCATTGTTGAGCTATAAAGATAATCAGAGCTTAAAGAGCTTTGTTTCACCAACATCTACCTGTAACCTGTAATTATTTCCAGTATTGATTAATCATTTCTTCTATTAAATGTCCAGTTTGAGGTTGTATGTATACTCCCGTCGTCCGAGAGGTAAAATTACTGTTTTTATGAATGGAGTCCGGTGGCTTTGAAGAGAGCGATATAACGGCCTCAGTTCCTCGTCAGAAAGAGCTGTCTGATGGTGAGATGAAGACCATGTGATGTGATTTAAAGCTCCAGAAAATGTTAGTAAGTGTAGCCTTGAGGTGGGCTTTAAAAGACTTGATGTTTCTTATAAAGTTAATACGCTGTATCGTCCTGATGTTGCATCAGATGACATCACAACGACCCCGTGGGTTCTGTTACATCATCAGACTTTCTTCTTCTTCTTCTTCTTCTTCTTCTTCTTCTTATTGTTTGTTATCTAATGAATCTTAGCGTCCGCTCGGCGGCGAGGGGAGGACGAGGGACAGATGGAGGAGACGGTTCAGTCCTGCTGGATTCGGATCAGATCAGAGGGTTTAACGGAGATTTAAAACCCGCTGCAGGCCGAGCTGTTAACGCTCACTCACTGTTATTGTTTAGTGTCACTGAGATAAAACGCAACCTGCAAAAACTGATAAAAAATAAATAAATAAATGACTAGATTAATAAATAAATATGTCATTAAATGTAGCAAAAATAATATTAAAAATAAATGTAGCCATTAATTAATTGTTTTAGTTACTTTAGAAAACAACTTCTCATCCAGGTCTATTTAATTTTCACCAGCTTTCTATATATAATATATAATATATATACATGGAGACCAGATCCTCCCAGCATGCATCACACCTCTGTGTCTCCCTCCGGACCATCTGTCAGGGACCCAGAGCGGGTTCAGAGTTCAAACCAGGTCCCGGCTCCGTTACCCCCTCCACCAATCAGACCGCAGTAATCCCAGTCACGTGGCTTGGCGCCCTCGCCCCCCCCCCCCCCAGCCCCCGCCATGAGGACGGCGTTAAGCTGCTGTGTTAGAATCAGTTGTTGACCTTTAGACCTCAGACCTGGACCCCCCCCCCCCACAGGGAGGAGAGCCGCCCCAGTTTCACTCAGTACTCTGAACAAACAGGCCGTGTTTCTGGGTCAACTGTGACCTTTGACCTCCAGGCCGCCGCCGGGGAAAAAGCACCAATTAAGTTGTTTTGTTGTTGGCAACACTTTTCTCCGTCTGTGACCTCTGACCTCTGACCTCTCAGGAACTCTCTAACAGTCTCTCTGCTGTAGAACTGGATCAGAACAACTGAAGTTAAATATCTGAGAGTTTCCCTTTGCTGATGCTGTGATGATGGTTCATCAGAATATAACGGATTATATTTATAATCTGAAACCTTCGTGATCTCCTGAACGATCTTTTGAGGTTCGTTTACGACTGATGTCAGATGGAAAATGGCGAGATTTGAATAATTGATGGATGGGGGGGTGAAGTGAGGTCACGGCGGCCAGCATTGATCACAATGAGAAGAAGAGTAGAGACGGCGTCCTGTGTGGATGTTTCTTTATAGTGAGGTTTAACTGTGAAGGCTGTGATTTCTGATTTTTTTCTGACATTTTTTTTAAACATTTTTTGGACATTTTTCAGAATTTTTTCTGGCATTTTTTGGACATTTTTCAGAATTTTTTCTGGCATTTTCTGAACATTTTTCGGAATTTGTTTCTGACATTTTTCGAACATTTTTCAGAATTTTTTTTTACCTTTTTTCTATTTTTTGGGGATATTTTTCCGATTTTTTTGAACATTTTTCAGATTTTTTTTTTACCTTTTTTCGACTTTTTTGGGGATATTTTTCAGATTTTTTTGAACATTTTTCAGAATTTTTTTTTACCTTTTTTCGACTTTTTGGGGAATATGTTTCAGACTTTTTCGGACATTTTTTCGACCTTTTTTGGACATTTTTTTTGATTTTTTTTTTTTTTTTTCAAACATTTTTTTCGACTTTATTTGTTAATTTTTCAGACCCTTTCAAACATTGTTTGACTTTTTGGTTCATTTTTTTCAAGTTTTTTTTTAACTTTTTTCGAAGATTTATCAGAGTTTTTTGCACATTTTTCGAACATTTCTCTGACATTTTTCGAACATTTTTTTGACTTTTTACGAAGATTTTTTTCGACTTTTTTGGGACATTTTTCTGACTTTTTTCTGACTTTTTTTTGACTTTTGGACATTTTACAGACTTTTTTTGGACATTTTTTGGACATTTTTTTTAACTTTTTGTGTCACGGCCAGTTTAGAAACCTGTAAACTGGAAGGAGAACTGGAGATTATGATGATGAAGAAAACACCTCACCTGTATGATCCTACCTTTCATTTAGTAAAGGAGGAGGAAGGTGAACAGCTGATGTGTTCAGGCTGTAGTAAATATCTGGTTTATAAACTAATTAAATCCTGCTGGAAGGTTTTTATAGTTGATGCTGTGATGATGGATCATCAGAATATAGCGGATTATATTTACAATCTGAGACCTTCGTGACCTCCTGAAGGATCTTTTGAGGTTCGTCTACGACTGATGTCAGATGGAAAATGGCAAGATTTGAATAATTGATGGATGGGGGGGCGGAAGTGAGGTCACGGCGGCCGGCGTTGATCACAATGAGAAGAAGAAGAGTAGAGACGGCGTCCTGTGTGGATGTTTCTTCATAGTGAGGTTTAACTGTGAAGGCTGTGAGGTTTTATTTTATCGTGGCTGATTCTCTGGTGATTATAACGCTGCCGTTCTTTGATAAAGATGTTCTTTTGGCTGACAGGCCGGCGTCGGCGCTCTGATGCTGAGGAATCAAGACGCTGTCAAAGATTTATTACTCAGAGAGATGAAGAAGAAGATGAAGACAGGAGCAGGATGAAGGAGAGGGAGGAGGATCTAAAAATACACTTTGTTAGTCTTTAACTGAGAGATGAGGAGGATTTACGGAACTCATGGTGGAGATACTTTTCTGGTAAAGACGGAGCTGAACATGATGACGACGTCTACTCTTCATCCAGCTCTTATTCATGGTCCTGTAGAGACCTTTAACTCGTCATTATGAAGTCAATGTTGATTGCACAATGTAAAGTCTATAGAATAATGACACCATCAGCCTCTGTTTGCCACCGCGGGTACGATCCCCCGGGCAAATGAAGGCCAGTGTCGCCGTGGAAACAGAATTAAGTTAAGGGAAAATGTCGTGTTTGGGCTTAAAATAAGTAAGTAAATTAAGTAAAACACGTACGGAAACAACGTAACACAACGCGTCAACAAAAACACGTCACAAACGTCACTAACGTAACTTACAAACCAGCGGTCTCCTGGTTAAAAGTCCTGTGTTTGTTGGACCGTCCACCATCAGAGGTCTTTCTCTCTTTTTATACTACATCACTTACTCTTATCGTAGTATTTATACATAGATGTGTTTACATTGCAGTCAGCACAGGATACATGGCATACAAAAGACATAAATCAAGAAAGGAATTCTTATTGTACGCTAAACACCTTACGCATTATCGTGGCATTCATATGCGTTTTTGTGTGAATGGGCCGACATGGCACATTTCACAATGTATTTGACAAATTAATGGATTTATTTGGCAAATTTATGCATCATGTCTCCTTATTGATCTGGTAAAAGGTTTGTTTCTATCTGCATATGACTTGGTAACTCAAATAACCCTCATATTTAAATTTTATTCAATCTTATTTCCGGATTTGTTGGCGTTTAGCATTTCAAAAACAACATTTTTACTGTGGTCAAAGAACAGTTATATTCATTAAAAACAGTTGATTGGATAAAAAAAAAAGAACAAACCAATCAAATCACTTTATTAAAATTGTCGTGTCTCAAACGTCAACAAAAAACATGTGACAAACATCACTAATGTAACATATCTTGAACACGGGTCCAGTCTTTCTCTCTTTTTATTCTACATCACTAACTCCTACCGTAGCATTTATATGTGGATGTGTTTACATTGCAGTCAGTACAGGATACATGCCGTACAAAAGACACGCGGAAATCAAGAAAGGCGTTCTTATTGCACGCTAAATGCCTTGCACATTATCGTGGCATTTATACGTCTTTCCGTGCGAACGCGCTGCTTCATCATAGCACAGAGATCAAGGTTTCTAGTTTAAATTGGGATTCTTATGGTTGTTTCTTCCTTTGGACATTAGCCATGTTGCTAACGCTGGCTAATGCTAGCAGCCAGGAAAAAAACCAGGAGCTACAAGGAAGCCTGAACCAGCCAGAAACATGTCAGATTTTACAACTTTTTATCCTTTGCTGTGAGTTTGATAGCAGAGAAAACAGCGTTCACATCACAAAGAATGGATTTATATGAATCACTGCATTATAAAAACAGTCCTAAAGTTTAGAGTTGGTCCTTCAGTGGGAGACTGGGAAAAGAGAGGGTTAAATATATTACATTTAATCTGTGGTGTTTATTGTATTCCTGCTGTGTTTTAGTTGTGTAGCTGCATATTTACTCAGAAAAAAAGATGGAAGAGACGGAGAAAGAGAGGACAGATAGAGGAAGACAGAGATGGAGAGATGAGATGAATTAATGGAGGGATGACATGAAGGAAGAGGAGAAGAGGAAGATAAAATGAGGACAGACGATTTTCATTAGCAGAGCGCTCTGATGAGACAGAGATGGATGGAGACGAGATGAAGACGAGGAAGAGTAATGAAAGAGAGATTTAATTAGTTAAAAGAAAAGAAATCAAAGTAAACAGGAAGTCACAGAGGAATCGATGAGTTGATTAGAAAATGAAGCAGAAGGAACTGGGAAGGGAGAAAGGGATGAGATAGACGACGAAACAAACAAATAAATAAAGTAAAATAAAAGTTATTAAAAAAAAGAGAAGTAGGAAGATAAAGAAAGAGGTTTGGACACATAAATATTTACTATATTTTCTATACGACAATGAAATCCTTCATTCTGTGGTTGCAGTTACGTTTTTATTGTTAAAATTGATTATTTTTGGAAGTATTGAAAATCATTTTTTAGCCATTTTGGAGAGTTTTAGTCCTGTAAAACTTCAGTATTTTTATATATAAACTGGAGATTTGGTGCACTAGTGGACACACAGTCTGAGAATAATGTTTGTAATGTTTTAAGAGTTTCATAATTCATATTTTAGTAGGTTTACTGTAGAAAAACATAAATCAAGTGCATTTTTATTATTTAAAAAAACAGTTCACTCGTCTATATTTTCATGTAGATTAATACGTTCAGTCATGTTTGTTTCTATATTTAATGTCTTCTTTAATTTAATCCAATAACCTGGTCTCTGTGATGTTTACATGAGAAGTTATGAAGCATTAATCCGTAGAACTGATCCTGCAGGAAGAAAGAAAGAAAGAAAGAAAGAAAGAAAGAAAGAAAGAAAGAAAGAAGAGATTTATAAAGATCAGGTTGGAGATGATGGAAAAGAGGAAGAGGAGGAAGACGAGGGAGAGCTTTATTAGAATAGTTAATAAAGAGTCTGAGAGGTCGACTTCTCATTAACGTCGGAGGAGAAGAATCAATGTGATGAAGAAGAGATGAAAACGATGAGCAGGTTCAGAGGAAGAAGAGAGAGAGAGAGTGAAATCAAACAGGAGGAGGAGGAAGAAGGAGAGGAGGAGGAAGAAGAAGAGGAGGAGAAAGAGGAATAGGAGGAGGAACAGAAGAAGGAGGAAGAGGAGAGGAGGGAGAGGAAGATGATGAGGAGGAGGAGGAGGAGAAAGATGAGGAGGAAGATAGATAGATACTTTATAAATCCCGAAGGAAATTTAGGAAGAGGGAGAGGACGAGGAAGATGACTGGGAAAAGGAGAAGGAGGAACAGGAAGATGAGGAGGAAGAGGGAGAGGAGGAGGAAGAGGGAGAGGAGGAGGAAGAAGAGGATGAGGAAGAAGAGGGGAAAGAGCAATAGGAGGTAGAAGAGAAGAAGGAGGAAGAGGAGGAGGGAGGAGGAGAAAGTGGGAGAGGAGGAAGAGGGAGAAGAGGAGGGATATGAGGAGGAGGAAAAGAGGAGGAAGAGGGAGAGGAAGATAAAGAAGAGGATGAAGAAGAGGAGGGGAAAGAGGAATAAGAGGTGGAAGAGATAAATTAGGAAGAGCGGGGAGAAGAGGAGGGATAGGAGGAGGAGAAGGAAGATGATGGGGAAGAGGAAGAGCAGGAGGAAGAGGGAGAGGAGGAGAAAGAAGATCAAGAGGAGGAGTAGGAAGAGGAGGAGAAGGAGGAAGAGGAATAACGAGAGGATGAGGAGGAGGAGGAAGAGTTGTTAGCTTCTAGTTGATGGCTCAGCTGTTGCCATGTTGAGAGCCATTTAGAGTCAATAGAAATGCTCTGAACCTTTAATGTCTCTCAGAGTGTTTCATATCAGACTCAGAGATTTTATGGAGGAATTGATTTGACCGAATTAACCAATTAATCACTGAGTTGATCATCAGACAATTAATCAACAACATTTTTGATAATAAGTCGTTTGAATCACTCGTCCAGCACCGATTCCTCCTTCTGCTTTTCTCTGTTTTATGTCACTGTGAACTGAATATTTTTGGACTGTTGGGTCGACAAAACAAGACATTTGAAGCCATTTTGAACTTTAATAGATGAGTAAGACATCTTATGAAAAGTATTTTTCCTACATTTTCCTACGAATGTCCAGTAACATGAGAGATCAGTGCTCCTGTGCAGCTCCTGCAGTGTTTAGGCGACAAAACGACTTGGTTAGTTTTAGGAAGAAGTCGTAGTTTGGGTTAAAATAACTCTGTAAATATTCACCTGTTGCAGCGTTGTGTTTGTTTCTCATCAGGAAACATCGATATGAGTCATCATCACTTTGATGAAGGGATGGATGTTTCCAGTGTGTTTATTATAGCGTGGAGCTCCTCACGCTACACCCTTCACTGCTGGGACTCTTTTATTTCAATGTTTGATGCTTATTATTTGTCACTTATCGTGTTCTTATGAAAGCTCTGGCAGCACAAACCTCTCCGTTCTGTTCCTGCCAATAAAGCTTTCAGAGATTACGTAAAGTCACGAGGCGGCTTGAAGAGAGAGAGAGAGAGAGAGACGTGACAGCAGAAATAAAGAGAGATGGATGGTTGAACAGATAAGAGGAGGAGAAGAAGAGCAGAGTGTCGGCGTGGAGATGAAAGTCAATCAGAGAGAGAGAGAGAGAGAGACTGTCACAGAGGATTAACCTCCAAAACCATCATATGTGAGATCAGTGTTTGACAAACCAACCCTGTCTGTGATGATAGAGATCAGATTGTTGTTGAAAGGTTTAATATGTTGATGTTGTAACAAACAGATAAACAGAAACAGAACAAATCTCAGAGGAAACACTGAATGGATACTCTCGTAACGGTATCCATGGATACTCTCGCAATGGTATCCATGGATACTCTCGTAACGGTATCCATGGATACTCTCGTAACGGTATCCATGGATACTCTCGTAACGGTATCCATGGATACTCTCGTAACGGTATCCATGGATACTCTCGTAACGGTATCCATGGATACTCTTGTAACGGTATCCATGGATACTCTCGTAACGGTATCCATGGATACTCTCGTAAGGGTATCCATGGATACTCTCGTAACGGTATCCATGGATACTCTCGTAACGGTATCCATGGATACTCTCGTAACGGTATCCATGGATACTCTCGTAAGGGTATCCATGGATACTCTCGTAAGGGTATCCATGGATACTCTCGTAACGGTATCCATGGATACTCTCGCAAGGGTATCCATGGATACTCTCGTAACGGTATCCATGGATACTCTCGTAAGGGTATCCATGGATACTCTCGTAAGGGTATCCATGGATACTCTCGTAACGGTATCCATGGATACTCTCGTAACGGTATCCATGGATACTCTCGCAATGGTATCCATGGGTACTCTCGTAACGGTATCCATGGATACTCTTGCAACGGTATCCATGGGTACTCTCGTAAGGGTATCCATGGATACTCTCGTAACGGTATCCATGGATACTCTCGTAAGGGTATCCATGGAGATCATTGACCATAGCCAATCAGAGGGTCTGATCTGAGAATGGCGACTCTGCTGTTAGACAGTGTCTCCTCTTTACTGTGGAGCATATGTATGTTTTTAGTTGTAGTTTCATTTTAAAGCACACTTGAGTTTAAAGTTCAGAAATGTCGGACAAAATCAAGAAAAATAACGTTCTCAAATTGAATTTAATGTGATTTATTGAAACCATCTGTCACCATCTTGTTTTTGGTCATTGCCATGTTGGTTTTTGGCGGTTGCCATCTTGTGGATTAATTAAACTCTAATGAGTTTTAGTGGTGGATGTCGGATTGATTCAGAATAAACTACAGTCTATGTGTTCATGCTGATGAAGGAACCTGTTGATGTGATTTAACGTAGATCTATGGATACATCAAGCCTGCACTTTATTTTTGTAAATAAAGTTAGAGTTCGAGACGACGATGATGATCTGAGTGGCTTCCTGTCCCGTTTACTCTTCGTCAGGTCTGCAGGTATCAGCGTTGATCATCCTGACTCATCCTGCATTCTCCCATGATCCTCCACTGTTGACCTTGTTAAGGGAGGTCGCCTCTAATTGGACGCCGCTCGTCTTAATGGCTCCCATTAGCGCTAGGAAAGGTTAACTCATGCACAACTTCCTGCCACCGCCTCGCTAACAAGCGGTGGTCGCTTCGGTTCGTTAAGAGGAGGATTTTATCACACAGCTGGGACTGAACTCCCTCTTCTTTGTGCTCTTTAATATCTACTACTGAGGATCCAAGGAAAGGAAGGATGGAAGGAAGGAAGGAAGGAAGGAAGTCTTCTCCTCCTCTCTGCATGTTGATCTGACGTTTGCTCGATGCTTCTTCATGGATGAAATCAGTCGGACTGATCGGCTTCAGGCCAAAAACACAGCTGATTAGATTTCAGTCGATCTGGATTTGTGCCGTCGGACGAGATGTGAAACCTCCAGAGACCCGACGTCCAAACAGGGAAGGAAGGAATCCAATTAGCTTCAAGAAGACGTGTGTCTTTGTTTTACATCCTGATCATATTAGATGGAAGTTCCCTTTAAATGAGCTGCTGCTCCGAGTCATTTCACTGAAAAACTCTTGTCTAATTGTCTTTTTAACCTTTTCCACCCTTTCCACCCGTTTTAGTCTTTTTTAGGGGGGTACAGGGGGTCTTTAGGGGGGTACAGGGGGTCTTTAGGGGGGTACAGAGGGTCTTTAGGGGGAGATAGCAGGTCAACAGTAGATGTCACATAGAAGTGGTGTACATCATCTGAAAGCTGGAACCTGAAGATTAATTTGAAATGCTGCTCAGCACAGTGTGTCCAGTTGTATGATGTTATGATAGAAGTATATGATGTCCATCCCCATGCTCTATTATGTCTTATAAGTTGTTGCAGCAATTTTTGGGGTTGATACCATTTGTTCCACAGATTTGGTGCTAAATTTAACCATTTTTTACCACTGGAGAATTGATAAAAATGATCGATAATCCCTCCAAAATACCACATTAAGACACCAAGACCTTGAGGAACACAATAGAAAAAGTCATGCTGTGATTTGGGATCAAAAACTTTTTGACATTTGGAGATTTCTGCAAGAATTGCATTTTTCGGCGATTGGTTGGCGAGCACTTGTGTTGTGTAAACTGCTCAATCTAGCTAGGAAAGCCATCCATCATCTGGATGCTCTAGGTCTCTAGTTTGTGGCTATAACTTTTCATGAGGCTGTGATTATCCTAGAGGTGACCACAGGTCATTTTATACAGTGAGGTCACGTTTAAAAAATGGGGCTCATTGTTCGACCGATGGATTCATCAGGTCTTCTAGTTTCATATAATACCAGTATCTTCACTATAGCTTTAACACTGAGTCCGTTACAACCTCTGAAAGACGATAAAGTCAGCCGGTTAAAACTTTCTTCTTTTTTTGTGTGTTGTTTTAGGACGTCTGAGGGGGTCCACCCCCGCCTCCTGACTTCCTGTTTACTTCCTGGAACACAGTGAGAACTTCCTGTCTCTGACTGGCTGGAGGCTTCACCCGTCCGTCTCAGCAGATTTATACACAGTGAGTATCTTTACATATTTAAAGTTTATACAGTAATGTGAATATGTCAGAGAGGCCAGGCCTCCTTTTATCGCTGAACACTTGGGATCGGTGCCGGAGCGAAGCCGGCTGCTTACTGTCAAACTCGAACAAGAAAGGAAGGAGGGATGCTACATTAGAAAGAGTGTGAAGAAGAAAATAATCTGGCAGCTGCAAATGTACAATAAAAAAGAAGATAGAAATAAAAATAGCTGACTGAGGAGGAGGAGGAGGAATAGTATAACAAGAAGGAATAATAAGGAGGAATGAGCATCCCTCCATCCTCATCCTTTATACATTCATCAATCTCCTCTTTTTCTACTTCTTCTCTTTCGCTTTGTTTTCTTGTCTTTTATCCAGATCTGTCACGTAAGTTTTTCTTCATTCAGAGTCACGTCTTCCTGCTTTTCCTCCTCCTTTTCTCCTTCTCTTCATCTCCAGCTGTCTGCTTCTTTAGTTTCTCTGTTTCTGACGTGATTGGTCTTCTTCTTCTCCTATTTTCTCACTCTTTTCTTCTTCTTCTTTCACGTTTCATTCACTTCCTCTCATTCATCCCGTCGCTGTTATAATTAACCTCCATTCAGTCTCCTGCTGTTGTTTAGTGTTTCCTCTCATTCATTCACTCTGATTCACTTCATTTACTCTCATTCTCTCCAGCTGACCCTCACACACTATTATTCACTCTGCTGCCATTGACTCTCATTCAACACACACACACACACACACACACACACACACACACACAGTGTAGCGTGGCGTTAGAAGCCAGGGAAGCGTGGCGGTGAAATCCTTGCTAATAGAGGAGAGGTTTATAACTCCCTGAAGGAACACGACGGTGGCTGAAGAGAAACAGGAAGCAAGATGGACGGATGAGAGAGAGAGAGATAGTCGGGTGTTTGGTTTCTATGGATGAATGAAGCATGTGGTCTTCATATTGTCTGTAAACTCCCGTCTTTGGGACAAGCAGATGAATATCGATATGTTAGTTTCATAACAGACTGGGGTTTAACACCATTTCATGCGTCAAAACAGTCCGTCTTTGTCATGTTGTTGGTCTCATTCACCATTCATAGCTACAACTATGAAAAGTAATGCACTGTAATTCATATATGTCCCACAAAATCAATTCATATTTAATCCACACAATCGTGAACCAGGAAGTATAGAGAGCGACAAATGCCACGTAGGGAGGAGGTATGGGTGGATGGGAGACCAATAATGGTGCCCCGTGTGAGGCAAGAAGTCAACGTTGATTTGTCACGTAACTTCCGTACTTAAGTAACGCCACTATCGTCGTTATTTTAACCAAAACCGCACGAAAAAAGAAGAATGACTTTGCGTAAGATATCATACGAACCGTTGTCTGAGGATACGTGCTGCCGGCTCAGTCGTCGCCATGTTGAGAGCCTTGTGGAGGCAATTGAAATGCTCCCTATCTCACATTTAGCACCTTCAATCTATAATAATACATTATCATTTACTAGTTGAGTTATATTTTGTAGTCAAATATATGTAGTGCAGTAAAAAGTACAATAAATCTCACTGAGATGTAGTGGAGTAGAACTATAGCAGAAAAGTACCTCAAAGTTGTACTCGAGTACAGTACCTGAGTCAATGTTGGGAATAACCAAATGGCAAATATCTAAATTAGAGAGAATAACTACATTCAGTAGTATTTGTTTGGTATATTTGCATTAATACAGTTTGAGTGGAAATTTATGCACATGGATAAACTAAGAATAGACTAGTATATTATAAATAAACTGGAAGTTTATCTCATTCATCAGACGTAAAAAACACAGCAACATGTTGTAAACACCCAGTGGAAGCTACTGATGTTAGAAAAGTCTTATTGTTTAACTATAAATCAGTATGTCTGGATTTAAGAAGATTTCAAAGCTCCTAGCAGGTTTATAACGTGAGCTTCTCTAAATCATTATTCAGCCAGTTTTTATCCTTCGTATTAAAACTGGAGACAACAAATCAAAATCAGCTTTATTTCATTCGTCTTAAAGACTTTTACTGTGAAAAATCAGAGGAAGCAGAAGCCAGAAGTAGTTTGGCGAGCATCACCTCGCG